>PVJX010001551.1:0-47141 GCA_004027295.1 Dolichotis patagonum
CCACTCTGGTTTGATTATTACTTGCTTTTGAAGTCTTATAATGTCTCTAATGCTTCGTTTTTATTAATGTTGTTATATACTGCTGAGACACCATGGTAACCATTGTAGATCACCTTGTATTGCGGTTTTATGTGACTTTTCTGCCTCATGCTTTTCTAGGAATTGTTTTGTTTTATCTTGCTTTGTTTTGTTTTTCCTGATAATACAGAAATGATAGATATACATGTAGAGACTCATGCATGTGTAGAGCTTATAAACAGTTTACAAGAACCAACTATATAACACATGTTGAAATAAAAAACTACTTTGAAGAAAAAGAGACACTACAATACCCAGTGCTGATTCCATAATGTCATGATGTGAAGTCCAGAAAAACTATCACTTTTTGTTCAAAGTGATCTTAGCTTGCTTTGCCTTGTTTAAGTTCAACACACATGAAGGTATGGACAGCTATTTTGAGGAGAATGAGAGACACTATGACAGCCATTCATGGCTTCCCTAATGTCTGGTCTTGAAGACCTATAATACCCTCCTCGTCCTGCTCAGATCAATTCCATACTAGGTTGTTTCATGTGAATTCCCTATATGTAACAATATGGACAACTATTTGGAAGAAAACAAGAGTCAATATGATAGACAGCGAATATCTCCAATTGTCTATCTTTGAAATTTATGTCTTACATTGCTTTCTTGTGATCCGCTTTGCTCTGTTTTGTTGTGTTTAATTTTACCCTATTGATATAATTGCATGTATATTTGAGTGGGTAAGATAGAAGACCATATTGCTGTTTTTGTCAGATCGTGGAGCAGAACTGTTAACAGTCTCACTTTTTGAATGTCTACTTTACATGTTTTAACTTTGTAATTTGAACAAGTATTTCCAAGAAGTCAGTATGCAATTTGTCAAGTAATAATTTCTCAGGTTGTATTGTTGTTGTACTTTTCCTTTTTTCCTTGGAATACTGTATTGTTGCTACCCTTTATTCTGTTTTATTTTGTTTTTTTTCTCTTTAAATAAAATTATAAAAAAAAATTACACTGAAGATTGAAAAATAATATCAAAAGGTCTTAGCAAAGATCATAGCATAAAGTAAGTACTCAATAAACATCACTTCATTATTTTTATTTCAGATAATGCATTTTAATTTATATTGCCAGAAATAGTGGACATGCCAGTAACAAATAACAAAGATGGCATGATAAAGCATGTCTTCTACTTAAAACTTTCAAAGACCTTTACTTACTTCCAACATAAGTCTCCTAAGTAGGTGTCTCCTTATCTCTTTAACCCTATCATTTTCTATGTTACACCTCATATTCCATCTTCCAAACAACATAAATTATTTGTTCTTGCTTACACAGTCTAATGTATGTTTGTCTTTGTTGTGTAAAGGTACATTTGAACCTGCATTATCCCCCCACGCATTGCCTGCCTGAAAAGCTCATGCTCAACCATGTATACCCAACTCAAAAACATTTCTAGGACCCCTTCAACATTGCCACCAATCTAGGAAAAAAAAGAATGCTCTGTGTGCTCGCAGTGTGCCTTCAAAGTTGCAGATATGTTCATGTGTGTGCAACTCCAGGTAATCTATGGTATCTCCTATTGGTCAGCATTGTGTGACTATTATGAAATACCTGACACAATTGATTTATGAAAAGAAAAGGCTTACATCTAAGCATGGAGATGCATGCCTATAATCTCCAGGTGCTTCAAAGTTTGAGTAATGAGGAATTAATTTTTAAAGACCAGTTTAGGAAAGTTAGTGAAACCTTGTCTCAAAACAAACCACCCAGATGGGAAATGTGTCTCACTACAAATGCTGTGAATTCAACTCCCAATTCCACACAAAATGTTTATTTTGCTTCCAGTTTTGGGTATTTGAAGTCTGAGGCTGGGTGTCTTCATCATTTGGCCTATGATGAAATGGATGGTAGCTTATCATGGCAGGTATTTATATACAATGACAAGGACATGTGTCAATCAGAACTGGAGAAAACAGACAGCAGGTGAAGCTGTTCTTGCTCCTTTTATAGCAATACTCTCATAAAAATTCGAAGGGCCCCAAGTATCATCACGAAGTCATATGCATCTTGGCAGAGAGGTGAACTATTCTAACCCTGGCTACTTGGGAGACTGAAGTAGGAGGATCATTTGAGGCCAGCCTGAGCAATTTAGTGAGACTTTGTCTCACGATAAAATAACAATTACTAAGGCTGTAGCCCAGCATGAAGCTCCGGGTTCAATCTCCAGTATATATATTTTTAAAAAAAGTCCTATGCAAACTACTTCCCAAGAACTTACCTCACACATTTCCCAGTGGTTTCAACACTTCCCAATAACACTATCCTGGGACTAAGCTTTCAACACAGAGACCCTGGAGGACACTGCAATACCACAGCATAGCAGAGTGCTTCATGTTTGATAATCTATAGTTGGGTAGCTGTGGTGGCTTGTGTCTAGATGCCTCACTCCCCAAATTCTGGTGTACTTGTAGGTGGAGCTATTGAGAGGTGGCTGGATTTAGGGTGCATGATGTTGGGATTAAGGGTATGGTCCTGGAATTAAGAGTGTGTGGTACTAGATTATTCCACTGATGGGTTTATCATAGTTCAGGGTGCGGGTAATGAAAAGGTCCACCCAGCATGTGGCACCACCTAAGAGTTTTAGCCTGGATGTGATAAAAGGAAAAGGAAGGATTCATTCCGGTTGCTTGCTACTTCCTGTCTTCTGCTTGTCATGACATAGACTGTCTCTCCTCTACCCTGCTCCTTTGTCATGACCCTCTGATTGGAACCAGCTAACTATGGTCTGAGACCTGCACAAACTGTAAGCCAGAATCAACTTTTTCTCCTTTAACTTTGAGTTTCAGGTATTTTGTCTCAGCAAATAGAAAAGTAAGGGAGTCAGTGAACATTTCTAATTCTGAGACTCGGTGTTAGTAAGTCTGTTTGCTCACATATGCGAGTCGTGTCCTTCAATCTATGTTTTATTATTGATAAAGGGAATACTTTGACTCTTACTGCTAAAAACTTTATTTCTCAGTTAGTTCATGGCTGAGGTCATGGAAAAGAAGAATGTGTTTTATTAAGCTCCTCTCTAGTAACTCTGGTATGTGTGTTATGGACCTTGAGAAGTGGTCAAGGGGTAAAAATTTGAAGAAAAATTATATGTGGAATGATTTTGCTTTTGGCATGGTTTGAACAGATACCTGTCTACTGTGATTTTTGTAAGCATAGGTCATCCTGATTTTGTTTTTTAATCTTAGAGATTTAGAGCCTGATTTTCACAATGCAGGTGGGTTTTCTTTCAGTTACTTTCATGAGTGTATGACTTGTGTTATTTTGATTACAAAAAAGATACAGCAGGTTATTGTAGCAGTGTCTAGAATTTTGTAACACTTTTTCTAGAGAGGTGCTCCCAAAATGTTGAGGAATGACTGCAGCTCCAACAAATTTCTAGTCTGGCTGTGACTGCAATTTGTAGCATTTCAGACTTGACCTATACTGAGATCATATATCCAGAGTGTAAGACCCATGCAAATAGATGCAGACTTCAGAGCCTCTGTTAAAAGGTCAGACATGGAATATGATTGGAGACAATGAAACACTGCCTGCTGAACTTGTAGGCATCTCTAGCTGAAGAGAAACAGGAGGTTCTCGCTGGGTTATGAAGGACAAAGGAAATTCTAGTTTTAAATTGTTAGCACATGGCTTAGAGAGGAGGCTGGATGGGCTGGTCTTAGTTTTGGTAAGGAATCAGGCTGAGGAAGGAAATCTGAGGACTGGAGCTCAGGCCACTGTCCAGTTCTCGGTACCACCTGGTGTTACTCTGCTTGGCATGGCTTACTTATTCATAAGGAGTGAACTCTCTATAAGTAGAAAGATACTTCAGGTGTTAAAAATTCCTAAGTGAAGAAACTACTTAAAGTCTCAGGACTGGAAAGCAACGCTCATAATAGAATGTGATAGAACCTCCTGTGTGACATGGTCGGACCTCTGCTCAGTCTGCTTGATGTTGATAGTGGCTCACTATCAAAGACTGGGAAGATTTCAAAGTGACAAAAAATTTATCCCCACTCAAAGTTAGGGTTGAAGATGGAAGAGCTACATTGAGCTATGGGCTTCTGGCTGGCAGAGCCCTGAGGTAGTGCAGCACACTACAGGTGGAGACTGGGAGATGTCTAACCAAGTGGCTTGCATAGCAGACCCGCTCTCACATTGGTCACTGACCCATGAATCAGCTAATCCAGTGAATGATCAATCCATCTGCAAGGACGTAGCCTAATCTCATTTTAGAAGTCCCACCTGTTGCACATGTTAATGCTTTAAGATGTGGATTAAATTTCAATGAAAATTTTGGAGGGAAGACACCAGAGCACAGACTCTTTGCTGGAATCGTGGGTCTCAAGGCAGGCGTATCATCAGGGGTTACCGAACACAACGTGTAGGGGCACAAAGCAAACCCATTTTGACTCCCCAGGCAGTATTCAAGGTGGATTTTAGAGATATAGCCATTCATGTTAACAAAATAACCTCTCACTGAGAGATCTTCCCAACTGAGTTCAATTCTAAATCTTAGATTTTAGAAACTGGCATAGACTGAGTAGCACATCAGAAAGGTATCAATCAGGGCATCTTCCTTATCTCAGAAAAATACCAAGTCTCTGCAAATGGCCTTTGCCAATACAAACAATTGAGCTGGAAATCATTTTGTCTGAGATAACTCTGTTAGGAGCAGGAATTATATTGTTTACCAATTCTGTGGATACCTTGTCACTGCCTTGATAATCTTATCTTTCAAAATAACTTCTTGGAGTCTTTAAAATAGTGAGGATCATCAAAGATTCACTGTAGAATATACACGATTCCTGAAGCATGGAAGAAATAGACCCCTTCTAAAAGAAACAGCCCAATCTCCAACGTCTCAAATACTACAACCTCTGCTAAGACACTGAGAACTTTTCCCACTGAGCCTGGATGGACTTCTTGAAAAATTAAGGGACTTTAAGTCCTTGAAATTTTAATTAGAAAGCATGAAAGATTGATTTTAGACCTTAGTTCTGTGAAAATGTAATATATTTGGATTTTAACTGAAAAATACTTTGATCTCTCTGTTTTAATATATCCCCAGCAATATTTCCCCAGTAAAATTATAGTAGCTGAGGGGTTCTGTTAAAATTTGGGCCACTCCTTTTTTGGCATTTGTTATTGGAGTACAGTTATGTCATCATTCAAGCATAAGGCAGGTCCCATATCAGATAATATCAATGTTATTGGCAGGGAAGAAAGGTGATCTGGAAAATCAAATAGAGATTACATTTTAAACCTTGGAGTTGTTTTAATAATTGCTTTCTTGGAACTTATTTTAGGGTCTTCAAGGGCTTAGAAGAAGTCTGTCCTGCTCACTTCTGTTCTCCAGAGCACAAGGATAAGTGTTGGCCTGCCTGGGGGTGGGGAGGGAGCACACCCTTGAAGGAGGTGAGCAAACAACCTGTTAAACTTCCCTCCCATTCTGTAGCAAAGAGAGCACAGTGCAGAGGGAACTCTAGCTAGAGTCAGGAAGGAAGGAGAAGAGTACCTCTCCTTTCCTGTGGATCAAGATGCATCAGGGAAAAGCTTCCAGCTTCTTTAGTTCCCATCACTCATTTACACATGAATGTCCCATGACCAATCTTGGAGTTATTTATGGACTGACAAACTACACATACTGAGTAGAGCTCCTTTTCCTTTTGAGAGAAGCTGAATCCTCATGTTTCTTCCTGTTAGTCATCATACAGATTTTTCTTTTGGGGGGAAGAAGCCTGTGGGGTCCAGGATACCTTGCCTGTAGGGATAGGAGTGTCTTCTAATTCCTTTAGATCATGAGGTAATTTTGAGAAAGGGAGTGGGCAACAGCAGGGAGTGGGCCTGCCTGACCAATGGATTGTGTCCTTAAAGCGAGGCTTTGTTCCTACTGAAGATAGAAGTTTGCTGGTATCTAGTGATTAGTTGAGTTTTGAAAGTTATTTATCCTTCATAATATTTGTTCTCCACAGATAGCCAGCTGGAGGACAGAGGGAATTTCCAGGTCTTGAAGAGAAAGAAAATGGTTCAAAATCAATGAAGGCTGATGATCTGGAATTGGTGAGTCCTTTTTTCAGGACAATAAGGAGACAGCATAGAATGGAAATTGGACAGGATTATCCAGGATGTGATCATTCAGAATCTTTTCCATCTGGAAATAGCTCTGAGTCAGTGCTGAATTTGTGTGGTTTGTATGTATGGCATCACCCCAAGCTGTCACTTAGTGAGAAATGAATCCTGAGCTCAGTGACATTGCTCCTCCTACGTGCATTTCCCTTCGGGTCTGGTGCTAGAGAAGGTTCTTTGAGGCAATTCACTGTGTGGCATCCTGTGACTACACAACCCCATGGTCCATGCTCAGTGATAAAACAATGGAATATGCAGACCATACTTGCCCACCACTTTTTATTTTTTACACAAACTTAAATAATGAAATTTAGTAGGAACAATACAATTTCAACCACTGAATACATTGATCTGAAATTGAGTTTCCTCATTTTTTTACATTAGAGTAGTACAAGGTAAAAACACGTATCTTCTCTTTCTTTGTAGATGTGCTTGCTTCCCTTGGCTCAGATAAGTGTCCCACTGTGACACGTTAGTGCATCGCAACAACGCTGTGTATAGAGAGGAGTCATTGACGGACTGGTAGTCTTCCGGGCTCTAGATCTGATACATCCTAAAACATCTTTAAACTAGTTCCTTAGCATCTTTTGGGGTTCTTTTTTCACATATGAAAAGGCGTTGTCCCTTCAACCTCATAGTTAAAATTGTGACTAGAGAGACTGCATTCTGAAGCCACTCTTTCTGGACTCAGGACCTGGCTCTGCTTTTATTAACTCTAAGTCCTTATTCATGTGACTTAATTACTTGGGTCCTCAGTTTCCTCACTCATGAAATCTAAAGACAAACATATTCCTATATGTAAGGTTAGCCCAGTAATAAATGAGGGGATGAATGTAAACATCTGTGAGTAATGTGCCTGATGCATATTGTCATTAGTGCTATATAAGTGTGGTTATTAATCATGAGAGGACAAAACTTGGCACATTTTTTGGCTTAGCATTGAAGACTCTTTGCCCTGATGATTTAAGCTTCTTTTTAGTGTGCATGCATGTACCAGGGACCATTAACTTCCGTGGTTATAAGCATTCACCATCATGTCTAATCCTTTATTATGGTCCCACTATCTCACCAGTACACAACAACCCTTCCATTTACTGTTTAATTTTCCAACATGGGTTACTCATTAATCAACATCCATCTAAAATACGAAATTAAACATTTCAAAAATAAACAATTCATAAGTTGTAAATAAGTTGCCAGTGTGTTGTCATACTGTGCTATTATTGGTCATAGTTAAACTCTTACTATGCTTAATTTATAAACTTTGTTAGAGCTTTCTATGTGTTGAAAACACATGATATATACCTATATAATATATATTATAAATGTATACAATTCTGTACAGTCTTAAGTTTCAGGCATGTACTGGGGGGTTTAGAATATATCCTCAAAGATGAGATCACTGGATCTACACACATCTGTCTTCAGGGAGAGAGTGGGTTAATCCCTGCCATCTGAACATTTTCCTCACTTCCTGTCCTTTCAGGGACATCCATGTTCTGTGCTCTGCCGTCATGAAGAGTGTCCTTCCCTACTTGTTTTGCAAGACAAATCTTATACTTTCTTCAAAGACTACTCCAGAATTTATTTTCTTAATAGAGATGCTCTATGACAGGCACTATTGTTCTGTAGTGAAGAAAAAAAAAGATTAGAATTGCAGTAATTCTTTCCAAAAAACTTTCTGGGTAGCAGCCCAGACATTAGGAGCAGTAGCTGAGAGCACAAATGGAAATCACATTCACCCTGAGAAAAGGCTGAGGGCTTTAGTCATGCCCCTAGAGTCTCCTGGTACCACCCCCAAATGTCCTTTGGCACACTTACTCTGTCACAGGAAGAGTTAACAATTTATGACTTATAAGTAGAATTCATAATGATACTCTTAAAATAAACAAATGCTTCCTTACTCTTAGCTCCTTCTACAAAGAAATTCTGAAGCCAACATCGCTTGAAGGTGAGGAAAATCAATGAAAACAACACAAGAAAGAAGGGAGAACCTATGCTGTTTATATGTATACCGAAACAGAAGAAAATATATCCAGTTCTCAAATTCCGCCACTCCCTTGTGTAGGAAATGCATTAAAATTCTCATTGTATAAATAAGAAACAGGCCAAGAGTTTTCAGCAAGACAGAGGAAATGGAATGAGTTAAAGGCAGGGCAAAAATTTTAAACCTTTTACAATGATTACAAAGTTGGTCTTTTACTCACAGTATCTCCATGTTAATGAAAAGTAATCAGTATATTTTAATTTCATGGTCAGGATAATTTAGAGAAAGGAGATTCAAGTCTTCCTTATTAATAACCATGTATTAATATTATGAGAAGAATGTATTTTTCCCCTGTAGTTATAGCTATGTTTCCACATCCAAGGAAGTCTTTAATTTCCTAAGCTACTTTTTGGCTGGAAAAGTACAACCTTAGGAAAAAATGCTTAATAATTACAGTGTTAGACCATAAGAAAACTTTGTGCTATTAATCTGAAATCTGGAACTTTGGCCCACATAACTATGATTTACAAATCTTTTTTTTTTTTTTTTACAAAGATAACAGGTGCAGGGAGCTGAAATCTGGGAAAGTTAATTGTCTGTAAGGATTCTTCAAGGGAAAGAAGTGCTAAGTTTTGTATCAACTGAGAACTACTAGATGGGACTAAAATAGGAAAATTTTTTCACTAATTTCTAGGTACTATCTTCTGAAAATTCTCCTTTTGAACTCATACATATACAGAGGGAATACTATGTGCCAGATCCTACATGTTTTAAATACATGAAAGAACACCCCCAGCACCCATGCCTTTTCCACAAGAATCTGAAACCTGCAGGCCAGGACTTCCTGGCACAAGAGTGGATGCTGATCATTAGATCTGAAAGATTTTCATAGGAGAACCAGGGACAGACAGAACCCTTTCCAGTAGTGGTGGTCACACAGAGTGTGATTTCAATCTAGGAAAGTCATACATTGCAGCGTGATTGGAATATGAGAGAATGTGATGCGTCTGAAAAGTCACAGAGATAAGAGATGCTCAGAGTGATCTCTGGTTTTTTATAGCTTCTAAAAATTCTTCCAGTGCCTTCCCTCGCCTCCTTTTTAAATAGAATACTCTCATTTTGGGCTTTATCATTTTGATGATTCACAATTAATTATTCAGGATCATGATTAATTAAATTGTGACTTACACAAATTCTGAGCTAAGTCAAGAAGATACATTGCACTATATGAAATAGTACCTAGGCCACCACTGGACTTAAGAAGGGAACCTGATGTCAGCATCTCAGGCGGTAATGCTAACCAGAAAGAATGTGCTGGTTATTATTTTCATTTCACTTTGATTCAAGTTTTATTTATTTTAACTTCTTTGTAGAGATAAATTTGGGGATAAAGGCAGTGCAAGATGCAACATAGGCGCCTGAGGGATTTTAGAAGGAAGGACAAGCTGAAGATCTAAGCGGGAATGGAGCATCTGAAGTTCTCAGATGTTGGAACTGATTTGCGATGGCTGAAGTAGAGGTTCATGGTGAATGGAGCTAAACCTGCATGGCGTTACTTCCCAGCTTTTTCTTGAAAGCAAGTAAGCACAATCACTATCACTCTGAATAAAATGTTTCACTGGCTTGAAGTATCTGTGTTTAGTGATAAGTCTTGGTAAGTCTGGTTGAAACTTCTGGTTCCATAAAGGCACTTTTCAAAGTGGATGCTGATAGTGCCATATGTGAAGGGATGATCCTGGTCTAGGAGGTCATGGAAAATTATTTGCTCTACCCGAATGATTGGGACAATTGGACACATGACCCAAATCACGTAGTCTCAGTGTTCCCTGGAACTGTTTGAGGAGCAGATTTAAAAGCCTTCTGCACTGGGTATGAGTGAGATGTGAAGTTAGACCACAGATAATATCACACTACAGTAGTGAGCAAGAGTCTGGCCAGGAGAAAAAGACAGAGATGAGAGAGAACAGAGACACAGCACCAGCTTCCCTCGAATCTATTTACTCATCTCAGCCCAAGGTAATGTCCACCACATGCATCAGCCAAATGATGTGAGTCATAAAACACCATTTGTCTCTTCATTCAGCCTCATTCAGTTTTTGTCATCTGCAGCTGAAAGAACACCAATTACACTTTGGGAACTGGAAAAGAACCCGCTGTGCTTCTGTTACTGAATACATGTGTATGTATTTTGCAAAACATGCTATACAATGGATTTATAAACTACCAGACACTGCAGACTCCAAGTGGACCAACTTATACAATTTTATAGAGGAGGAAATTCAGAAGGAAAACAGATTATATATCTTGTGGCATGTAAGTTCAGTTGTTAGAAGAGCAATCACTTTGTTATCAGTTACAGGATCATTCTAATTCAAAAGCGTGAGTGTCACTGTGTGTCTGCATATGAGTACACACAATCTAAATATGTAATATGACATGATACGTGCAGGAATGGGTACAGCTAAAGTGTAGTGCAATGTGCATTATCTATTGATGACAGCTCCACCTGACTTTGCGGTAGTTAATTTGCATACAATAACACCTGACTCACATGAACTTGTAGTAACCTTGTGTAGTTCTTTGCCCTGATTTGACACCACAGGGGATGTCTTATTTATCACGGGAGTGGAAGCTACAAGGTTATCCTTCATAGCATTTTATCTATTACTCTTCTTGGTGAACTAAGAGTTTTCATTCTAATTCTTTTCTTTATCCATTTTATATTTAGGACAACTGATCAAAGTCATTGATGAGAGCTCTCTGTTGAAGGTATTATATTCTGAAGAGTACAAAGTTCATTTTGTAAAGTATCACTACTGTTTCCACACTTTAAATAGCAGACTTGGTTCAGATTTGAAAGTATTTTCCTATTGTTTAAACTGTGTGTGATTAGGAATGTTGAAAAAAGTTAACATTAATAACTTAATAAAGTTAACATTAATAACATTAATAACTGGCAGAAAGAACAGAACTTCTTAATTCTCAGCAGCTAACACTAAAGACATTGGCACTTAACAATGGGCTCAAAAGATCCTTTGTCACCAAGAGGTTATGATGACATCTTAATTATTCTTTCTCTCCCAGAGAGTTCAGGGTGACTATGCTGACCCAGATGCATGATAAAGAAACAAAGAACTTCAAAATCTTATTATTTTCATATTCAAAAACAAACAAAAAAAATACCTCAAACACTTTAAATCTCTAAAATTAGATATAATTTAAAGTGAATATTTTCTTTTCTATAAAAGGAATCTCTTAGAAGCGTGTCAAATAGTTATTTTAAAATGGAAACTTGTCAGACATTGGTGCATGAGTCTGTAATCCCAGCATTTGAGAGACCGAGGTAGGAGGATTACTACCAGTTAGAAACTACCCTGGGCTCCATAGTGAGTTTCAAGCCAGCCTGAACTATATAGTGAGACCCTTTCCCACAAAAAATAGAATGTATAGAGTAAAAATAATGATAAAACCCAAGTTGTACCATGATATTCTAACTCTTGAGATATCAATTAGTTATCTAAGTGGCATTCTCATTTGTCACAGAGCAGAATACTCAGAAATCAAAATTTGAGGCAAATGCTTGCAGTAGTTCTCAAAAGCATGAAATATCAAGAAAATATGTAAAGAAGAGGGATACAGGGAAGGAGTGCTTGTATTTCTCGATCTCTGGCCACCCTCAAGAGATCATGTGAATGACCATTTCCCAGAATGCACTATCTCAAGAGATGTAGAAGGCATTGTCCATTGGAAAGAGCAGTGGTCGTGAATTTCAGCTTCCCACTGAGGAAGTGAATCCCACAGGGTGTCAGCCTACTTGATCTTCTGAGTGGGACCCAGGTGAGTACAAAGCAGAGCCCACAAACCTTAGTGACACAGAGCAGAAAGAGAGACAAAACAGAAAGTGCATTTGGACCGACCAGGAGAGAGGAGTAGTCCAGCAGTCAAATATAAAGAAAAATATTTGAAGTTGTGAAAGAAAGCTTTTGTACAATGTCCCTCAAAATTACAGTGATGTTTAAGAGTTGGATAGAGAATTCAGTAGCAGAGTTTATTTGAGACATAGGAGATATTTTATCCCTGTAATTTAACTTGAATTTCTATGTGACTGTATCTACAAGAATTGTTTTTCTTGCTCAAATAATTCTGAGATATTTGAGAAGGGTGTAGTTTCTGTTACTTCCTGTTGTAGATAGCATTTAAAGGGAATAGATTTAATACAGGACACACAATTTATAGGATTATTTTATAATATCCAACCAAAAAGTCCAATGCAAAAGAGTATAAGTGATTTGTCTGTGCACTGGAGACCCAAAGAATCCAGCTGAGGACTGGATCCCCTGGCAGTGTGCTCCATGGGTCCAGCTGGAGGCCTAGAGTGCCCATGACAATGTCTCATGCAAGCCCATATCAAGCATCTGCACCAGGAAGGCCAAAAGGTCAGTGGTGGAAATTAGACAGTCTGGGCCTGGGTTGGGGCATGAAGAATCTGGGCCAGCAGGCTAAGGGCTCTGCACTGAAGTCAGGAAGCAGTGCTCATGGTGAAAGCCAGAGCTCCTCCAAAGAGAAAAGCTGACTCCCGGAGTGACAGGAAGTACCCAGGCTCCTCTGATGAGAACATTTGATTTCATGTCAAGAAAACTAGTACAGCAAACTTCTCCAGGAGAATCAACAACACACCATCATCTTGCCCACTTCTCTTTTTATGCTATTGGCTACAATCCTCAGGTGGGCCTTCTGCACCCATCATACTCAGACTCAGTTCACCTGGCAATTCACACTTAAACCCACCACTAGTGAACCCACCAAGCCTCCCTTGAGCCATTCAGCTGATAGAAATAGACTTGTGCTGGTCTGAGCAGAGCTGAAAGAATGTAGACCCAGCCAGAAGCAGCAGAGACAGCATCCAACAGCAGGCTGAAATAAGATCAGGATGGGGAGTATGAACTGGAAAAACACTAAATGCCCACAGGACATAAGGGGGCTAATGAAGTTTAAAAAAAATAAAAATTCAATTTATTTGGATGTCACTTCAGATAGAAAATATTCTGGAGTTGGTAAGATGCCCCAGAACTATTAAATTCACTAGGCCAGAGAGAGGAAGATAGAAAGCTTGTCACAGCCCCATACCTTAAAGAATGCTCCTGTAAAACCTCCTACACCACAGGAAATCTGCTCTGGATCGGTCCCTGTCAATCCTCATTCAAATATTCAAGTGCCTGGCTTAGGAGGAGCAATTTGAATTTATGAAAATATAATAAAGAACTAGGACAGCAAGTTTGAAAGTCCTTCAAAGGAAAAAGAAGAAAAATTCTAGATAAAGCAAACCAGAAGAAGTGGGAAAAAGCAAAAGAGAGGAAGGAAAAAGGAAGGGACAGAGAAAAAAAGAAAAGAAGGAAGAAAAGAAGGGGAGAAATAAACTTAACATCAACATGATCAAATGCACACACAGCTATGATGCATTATAATAATAAACATAAAGTATTTAAGGTGCATTCAGCAAGTGCATGAATGTAGTTCATCTCCTTATATAAAATGAAAGAGAAAATGAAGAGGAAGAATAGATTAAATTCTAAAGCAGATAAATAGAAAAGAATGATCACCTAGTTTTAAAAAAAATTAAGAATAATTAAACTGATAGAAGAAATCACATAGAGTGGCTGAAGTGGGTAATTATCTTAAATTGGCATACAAAAATAATCCTCACATTAAAATTCTGCACTAGTGAAGCTATTTTTCTAAAATAGACAGGTAGAAATCAAACAATTGGAAAAGATGTCAGGCAAATATTAATGAATAAGATGATGGACAGCTATATTAAGAGAGTTAAAATGAACTTTAAGGCAACACCTATTTTCATACTATGATTTTAAATTTTGATTAGAAAATTAGAAATAACTTTCTGGCAAAAAAAAGGCTAGATGACTGTATCATAATAATAGGACATGTTAATACAGCTTTCTCAGTACCTGAAAGACCAAAGAGAAAATTCGATAAATGTACATGAACAAAAATATCAAAACCCGGAACATCGACTTGAATCATGAGTCTCTTCATATGATTCAGTGAGATACACTGAATATTCTGGTACATCATTCCTGTCAAAATTATTTCACTTGAGCATAACTGAGGGAGAAAAACGTAAATATAGAATGCAGGATAATTTAAATGCAACTGTGACAGGGGCTTTAATGTCATATGTTTGTAAAGGTAAAATAAAGCTAATGCAAATGCCTTAAAACTGAAGTGGATTCTGGGGCATGTGACAACACAAATGAACATTGAAGATATTATGCTAAGGGACCGAAAGCCAAATAATGCAGCATTTCATTTATACATGGAATTGGAAAAACCCAAATCCAGAGATGCAGAGAATAAAATGATAGGACCAAAAACAGGAAGCATGCAGAAATTCAGGGTTCTGAGCCAGTTATACAATCACAGTTATTTAGGATAAATAAGTCCGGTGTTCCTATACATAGCATGAAGAATCTAATGGCCAGTTCCGTATATTGTATGGTGTCAATTTATTAAGAGTGTAGATTTCAGTGACCTTAACACCCTTCCTGCTGCACAATAAATAAATAAATAAATAAATAAAAGGAGGAGGAAAGACAATGTGAGCAGACTGGGTATATTAATTTGCTTGCTTATAGTAATCAGTTCACTGTTTTTGTTGACCAAAATATTTCGTATATCTAAAATACACATAAAGTACACAATTTTTACAAGAAACAAGGTTCATATAAGAAAAATGAACATGGGTATATTTGTTCTTGTATTTGTCTTAAAACAAAGAGGTCAACAGACATGAAAATACTCAAGTATACTGTGCATTTCTGAATCATACATGTAAGTATTTTGATGCTACCATTTTTCTCTCTAAATGTGAATAATAATAAAATTCTACTCTCAAGTTGGTTTTTAAGGTTAAATGCATTTAGACATGGAAAAGGTTTACCATAGACTGGTATTCACAAATGTTAAGTTCTTTTCTATCAGTTTGGAATGCACAAGTGGTCATATCTTTTTAAGATGAATCTTGAAGACAGAAATAATTCACAATTTCAATTTTCTGTGAATTACCTCCATTCTATAAAATAGGTTTCTACCCACTTTGGAGAAAGAATGACCAAAGGAAGTTTTAACAAAGAAGTTTTCTCCTAGCAGACACTCATTCACAGCAACTACCCCACTTTTTGAAACTAATTTTTTGCTTTAGTCACATTCTCTTAGCTATGAAAACATAAACAACACAGTCAACTGAAAGGTGGACGAGTTGATTTAGTTCATGGTTTCAGAGGTTCTAGTCCATGATTGACTGGCTTCAAGCCAACACATCATGGTGGAAGTCTCTGATAGATTAAGTGTTTCCTTTAGACATGCAAAAGGTTTTTCTGAGTCTCTCGTTTTGAACATGTTGCCTGTTATTACAAAGAGAAAAAGTTCTCAGGATGTCAGTATTTCATGAAACTACTTTTTAAAATTCTAATAGTTATATGCACAGTTTTTTTTTTTTTATGAAACCATGTGAGAGGACTGAAACTCTCACTAGTAACCACACATCTGAATTTTATTACTGATTCAAAAGGTGATGTTAAACAAAGTCTGGCCCCCCCTAACTGAAATATGATTTCTGCTATCAATTAATATCTCTAAAAAGTCAAAATTGGATCTAATCCTATTGGACTTGACTTTAATGAGAAAATAACTCCTTTTTGTGACATTTACCTAAGTTTCTAATGTAAGTAGCATTCAATAAGTGGCATGAACATTTAATATATTTAAGGATATAATGTGAAAATCCTGAGTTGAAGGCATTTGTTTTGGAAGAATAGCAAAAGTTTGAGAATCAAGTTTTGCCATGGAGAATCTCTGAAAAACTTCAATCTTTTTACTGCTAATATTTAATGCTATACAATTTCAGGAAAGAGACATGAATCAACACAGTTTTAAAATATGAAAAGGAAGAAACAAATGAAAGTTTTGAAATAAGATTTTGTTTACATATAGTAGGCAAAATAAAGGAATCTGAGTGTAAAAAATATATTTATTAATATTAATATTTTTCTTTTATTTCTCTTTTGTGTTTCCTTTCTTTTATGCTGCACATAAAATATTATTTTGATAGGACTAGTATACAATTTATGAACAATTAATCAGATATCTCATAAAATATTTGGAGATACATGATCTGCATTTGATAGTTCAGCACTACCAGTGGAAGTTTGGAGCCTAGGAATAAGCCCACACATATTCAGTCAACTGATCTTGTCAAGGGTTCCAAGAACATGCAGTGAGAAACACTGTTTTCAAGGACTGATTTTGAAAGCCTGGCTATCACTTGTATTAGTCGCTTTTCTTGGGAAACAGTCATCACTTACAATGCAGTATTCTAAGTCTTTTTCAGCCTCATAGCAAAACTTTTCAAACTCCTTTCTACAACCGGCTCCAAAGACGTGTGTACCATATCATCAGTCACTGCTCTACCCCCTTTTTCTGGAATTAATTGGCTGTATTAGTAGCCTGTTTCTCTTTTCTGGGAAAATAGAACCCACACCCTCAATTGAAAGGCGGACAGGTTAATTTCGGTTCAGGATTTCAGAGATTTTAGTCCACGGTTGACTGGCTCCATGCCAGCATATCGTGGTGGAAGGCTCTGATAGAGAGGACAGCTCTTTATTTCATGGAAGTCAAGTGGCACACAGAAAGAAGAGGAGCCAAGGACAAGAATATACCCATCCAGTTCATGTCCCTGGGACCTAACCCTCTAATCAAACCCTATATTCAAACAGGAGACTTTTGGGGTCATTTTAGCCCTAAACCACAAAATCTACATACAAAACAAATGAAATTTGATGCATAACATACACCATACAGAGAGGTCCACTCAAAACTGATTAATATTTAAAAGTAAGACTTGAAATGGTAAAACTCTTGGAATAAAATATAGGGGAAATGTCATAACAGCAATATGGGCAATGATCCCTTGGACATCAATGATATAGATAACAAAAATAAAAATAAATAAATGACACTAAATAAAAAGCTTCTACACAACAAAGGAAACAATCAACAGAATGGACAGACAATGCAAGATGAGAGAGAATTATTTGCAAACCACAGACAAGACAAGGGGTTAATCTTCAAACTATAAGAGGAATTGATACATCTCAATAGGGAAACAGACAAATACAAGAATATTTTGGTTTGAAAACATGCAAAGTTCTTAAGTAGTATATATCCAAAAATGCCATACAAATATCCAATGGATATAGAAAACAAAGTTCACTATCACTAATCAGGGAAATGCAGATTAAGTATACAATGAGATATCACCTCACACCAGTCAGGATAGTCATTATCTAAAAAGAAGATAACGCTATGAAGATTATGGAAAAAAACTGTTAACATTTTTATTCTGTGAATATGAATGATGTTATGCAAAATAATATGGAAGTTTCTTGAAAATTTAAAACAGAATTGCCATTTGGCTGAGCAATACCTTTTATACATGACCTGTGTGTGTATATATGTGAGCTTGGAAATCAAAGAAATACTAGCACTGCCATAGAAATGTACATGAATAAAGACATTACAGTATATATATATATATATATATATATATATATATATATATATATGCAGTGGAATATAATTTTGTCTTGTAGGGAGTTGCTGAGCTAGAATCTGACCACACATTCCACACATTCAGGGCTAGCGCAAGGCCAGCCCCGAGAACAGGGTTCCAGAGGCGAGCCATGTGAACAAGCTGCTGGGACGAGATCAAGGTCAGTCCAGCGGGCGTCTGGCCTTGGTGCTCCTCCCTGGTGACCAGAGCGCAGACAGCTCTCAGAATGTTTCACTTCCAGTGTTCTCAGCAAAACACTGAGACCTTGCACTTTCAGCCCTGTCACACACTTCTCCCCTTTTTGCTGTGCCAAAATAAACACAAAGACCATGCTGGGTTGTCCCTGCCTCTCCAGCAGAGAGCACAGGTCCCACCAAGCCCCAGCTTTCCTTTTGTTATGTGTTTAGCATTTTTTAATTCTCTGTCATCACCTCTCAGAACCCCGCTGGTTGTGCACATCATGGCATTGCCTGAAAAAGAAAGAGATCCGATGATTTCCTACAGCATCAGGGAATGCACAAGAGCTAACTGTGAGTGTAATGAGCAGTCTCAGAAATACAAATGCTGTTGATGCTGCTTATGGAGAAGAACCTGCTTTCTCTGAAATAATCAGAGTCATAAAAATAGATATCAGAATTGAGGTCACAAAGGGTTGGGAGGTGGGAGAGAGAAGTGGAGTTATTCAATTCGCATAAAATTTAATTATGCAAGATAAATTCTGGAGATCTGTTGTCAAATCTAGTGCCTATATTTAACAATATTACATTGTTAATTTAAAAACTTAAGGCTGGACATGGTGGTGCACACTTTTAATCCTAGCACTCAGGAGACTGAGGCAGGAGGATCCCTATATGCCCAAGGCTATCCTGAACTACAAATCAGACCCTGTCTCAAAAATAAGATTTAAGAGGAAAGATCTCAAATTAACTATTGTTCTTACATAGTGGAAACTTTTGAAGGTGATGGGTATGTTTATTACGTTGACTGAGGCAATCGTACGTGAATGCATCCAACCACATCAATTTTTATTTATTAAACACTTAAAACATGCAATTCTTTAATTTTGTTTAGGTTTTGGTTTTGCATATTATGCATGCTTTTCTACAGCTGTTCAAGAGAAAAGAAAATGAGAAAGAAATTATGGCAGCAACAGGAGCAGGTGAAACAAACGACACTTTCAGGAGACAAGTGAGCGCTCGCCACCCAGATTTCTAACATAACTAACTTTTTAGGGTATGTTAATCAGAGTCACACCTTAAATGTTACAGTTGAATGAAATTGGCCACACATACACAGAATTAAAGCATTTCCACAATACTCTGACATATATCTCAGCTTGAGTACTTTTTATGTTCAGTGTTCAGGTAGATCTTGCTTAATTATGTCAACTTCTCAATATGTTGCTAATGGTGCTTTAATCCTCAGGGTGCATTTCACAGGGTAACTAATAAAAAAGTTCTGTCTGGAAACTATAAAGCCTTAAGATTGAAAGCATGGTAAAGGAGGCTTTTAAAATGAAGGTTCATTAGAATAATGCCTTGGAAATCCTGTATTGGACCAATTTGCGTATGTTTGATTGACAAGATCCAATTTCCTGTAGCCTGGCTCCTTCCTCCCCCACCCACTCTCCTCACAGGCCTACAGAGTGAAACTTTGGTTGCATCGTTAGTTAATATGCACCACGCTGACTAAATCTTAGAGAGAACGTGTCCTTTGCCAGAAATTAGTATATTTTGGTTCCTATAAGTTACATCATGTAAGAAAATACATGTGTTGCTCTTTGGTATTAGTCAATCAATGTCAAATGGTCCTAAGCTCTTTGCGGGAAATTGAAAATTTTAAACTTTAAAACACTTGCAAATAGGAAGAAGGCAAATGAACACATAGTAGTACCCTCATAGATTTAGTTGTACATTGGGTCTTGCTATTTTCTTTCAGCTGTGTTTACAGTATTCACGGCTGTGTGCCCTGGACTGGGTTTAACTGCCTCTTTTATGCACTGTTTGTAAGGACAAGTGCCGGGGCAGGAACTCATCTGCTGAAGCAATTCAATATCCTACACCTGTAAGGAGGCACAGGGTGCAGCTTCCTGGGGTAAAACAACAGGGAAGTGATTGCTTCCTTTTTTGTCCTCTTTTCTATCACATCAGAAGTTAAGGGTTATTTGGAGATAAAATATGATTCTGATTGTCACCCACAAATAAATACATATGAAAAATGATTGCAACAATGTATTTGGGTGGTCTGTGCTTCAATAATTTAGTTTAGGGATATAAACGTGTGTAGTATTCTGAAATCAAATTTGATATATGTGCATTGTTTGGCTTATGATATTGTTCCTTTTTTTGTGTTCTGTTGTAGAGGAAAAATTAAGCTTCATCTAAAAATGTGGATACGCTTAGGTTAATCTCAAATCACTGCTTTGAAAACTACTAAAACATTTATTGGTTCTTAATTCACTGTCCTACTTCAAGACTGCCCTATTTGCTGTTCCAGCTTCCCAAAATGTTCCCTGTACCTAAACCCATCTAGTGTCTCTCCAGGTGCTCTAGGCCTTTTGAAGTGTGGCCTTTCCTGTGAAACTTCCCTGTATAAAATTTCTAATATTTAATATCTTTTGTCTATTTTATGCCATTTCCAATATTTAATATCCTTTTTCTATTTTTTCTATTTTATATGGTCTATTGCTGTATTGCTCTTACTATAGCTCATCACTTGCTGACCTATTAAATATTTTATTTACTTATGTACCACTCTAGAGGTTTTTGAAGATAGGATGGAAATTAGTCTAAAAATTACACATAAATAAATAGCTATGTGCCTAAGAAATTTTGTAATTCAAACAAAGAAACTCAAAGGTTGGTTTAGTTTTTCTACTCTTCAAAGACAGTATAAGGTGTTAAAAATCACTTGTGACAATGAGTTAAAACAAATGTGTCAGGATGAGCATGGTTTGTAAATGATTATGGTCAGCAAACTGACATGAATCTATTTGTCATTTAGCACATCAACAACAGACAGTTTTATAGCTTTTATTTAGCCTCTAGCCTTGTGTATATAATTCATTTACTCTTTACCATAAATGAATGGTATTTCTATTTAATAACAGTGGAAACCGAGGCACAGGTGTTAAATGATTTTTACAGGAGTACACAACATTTGAATACATGTTCCTGGACTAGAAATTTGAGGGAACTAAAATAAATTACATGGCAAATGCCTCAATTGCTCTTGAAAAGAACTAAAATATTCAATTATTGATGAATGAATAATTGTATGAATGAGTGGATTAAATGATAAGATGATTAATAAAAGAATTAAATCAGAAAGCAGTCTCTGTATGCAAAGATCAAATGTTGTCTTTGCACTTTTGAATCAAAATCTACAGGGAAGCAAATACAAAGTAGAATTGCCACTTGAGGGAAATGAAGTAATTTGGAGTATTAGACAAAAAAAGCAATCCAATTAATTCAACAAATATATATTATTCTTATAATGCTTCAGAGCCATTAGAATAGATCCTACAGATATATAAACAACGTGATGTATTTGCTATCCTTAACATCTTTCCAGTGGGAGAAAAAGATTTTTTGTACCAGAAATCAACCTGAGGACTTTGAGCTTTCTAGGCACATGCTTATGTCACTGGGTTATCTCCCCAGTCCTAAGACAAAGATTTTGAAAGATCTTGAGTATGAGAGATCTGTTTTAGGCAATAACAGAATGTAGTCACAGAGTAAAAGAGTTATAGAAGAGAAAGGGCAGTGTGCTGTCTAAATGTCGACAACAAACTCATAAATAACATGTGTTATTAAATTCGAATTGTTGTTCAGGACAGGGACAGTCTATGCCTATATCCCCATGTTTTAAGTTTGTTTCAGCTATTTTTATATGCTTCTGTGAACATGGCCACAGAATGTTCTGTATCACATTCCCTAAATTGGAAATGAACCTTAGCTCAGTTTTCTGTTGGTGAAGCCAAATGATGTTGATGTTTTTAAACTAGTGCTCTAAGATTATTTCTTTCACTAGAAAAATATGCAGATGCCAGATTTTCAGGTAGCCTCTGGCAACAAAATCTGCTGATCTACTGTCACGATATCTCAAACTTATATAAATGGAGCTTCTGCTCAAAAAATAGGCATTTTATGTAACTTTCTTCATTGTCTGTTGTAGTTTACCTCATTCACTTTATTCAGATTTCAAGAAGGTAGATTATTTGCGATTTAACATGCTAAGTTGTAATGTGTCTAAGGAACTCAGAACAAATGTCAAGTGTCTATAACACACATCTTTGAGCACAATTACTTGCTTAATGACTCATAGTTTGTGTCCCGCAATGCATGCTGGATTGATGGATGGCGGTATTAGACACGTCTAATGCACAGTTCAAATGATACCACAACAATAAAAGTATTTAGGTAAAAATCAAACGATTTTCATAAGTCATCAAAAATTGATCTGAAGGGTGAAGATAGTAGGATTCAAAAGACCCAGGATTT
This sequence comes from Dolichotis patagonum, assembly GCA_004027295.1. NCBI lineage: Eukaryota > Metazoa > Chordata > Mammalia > Rodentia > Caviidae > Dolichotis > Dolichotis patagonum. The sequence continues at coordinate 22,310 of PVJX010001551.1, forward strand.
AAATGAAATATCTCAAAGATTCCTGGACTATATTAGCAGCCAGAGACAAAGAGAGTAATATAGAAAAGAATTATCTCTGAGGTGCTGTCACAGTAAGTGTTTTACTAGGATTACTTTCAGCTATTAAGCCAATTTTTCCCATTTGAATATATACTGTTTATTTAAAAATCAATTATGCAGCATTTAGAGAAGGGGAATGATATTTCTGAGTGGCTGCTAAATTTCAGACAAAACCCTTGACAATACCCTGTGTACGTGTTGCCCTTAAGGAAATGAACAAATATAAAGATATATTTAATTTATAAAGACAGAGTAACCATGTGTAATATTACCTACAACTTAGATATGTTCACTGTTTTATGTTATTATAAAATATAGGCATACATGGACCATTTTTAAGTAAAATCATATAAATAGTAATCATTTACTGTTGAAGGAATTCATTAAATAAACCTTTATCTAACCAAATAGAGAATCTCTCCTTTGAATTCCAAATAGACCCTAAATAAATCAAAAGACACAAGAGACATCCAAAAGTCTACCTCTCAATCTAATAGATTTGTGAAGAATTTTGTATCAAGATCAACGGTTATGTCATAATTTGGACTGTGCATACTTTTAGGATACAAATACTTAAATCTTCTTTCCTCTGGAGAGATACTGGAATTAGAGCATAAACCAACTTGTTCCATTTTAGAAAAAGTTCTCCTTCCGGGTATAGCTGGTGGTGCTTCTCAATTGACTTGACATTGCAGCTTCCAGAATCTTCTCCTTTAAAAGAGCACATTAGAACACCTGCTTTTCACCATCATAATTAATTAACCGATGGATGCACCTCCTTTTCAGAAATTCTCTATTTGTTTAATATAATTTCAAATTCCTTACAATTTATGAACCAGTATGGAAAATGGTCCCATTGTCTAAGAGGGACCATCCCAGGAAATCTCTAAAATGCTTACAGGGCGAGAAAAAGTGTATGGACCTATAGTTTTGCTTTCCGGCCCTTTCTCACACACAGAACACGCTCCAGGTTATTGACCAGTAGTGGAGACCTTGAAGACACAAATGTTCCTGCCCAGGGCACTGAGTTCCCTGGGTTCCCTGCGCCCTTTCCCTGCCACCATGTCACCCTCCACTCTGCACAATGTCTTTTCTGTCTAAACAAACACTTTTATTTACCTACTCCTCAAAGATATATAAAAAATGAGAAATCAATACATATTTTCCCCTGCTATTTTACAACTAAAATTGCACTCAACTATACCTTTTGGCAGTATAACTGTTCTAGGTGCACCCAGATCCTCTTTGGCCCGGTTTTGTTCACATATTCAGACTTTGGTCCTGAGAAGACAGTGGCAACCTGTCCCAGTAAAAACAGAATTACCCCAGGATGGGGTCTGTGATGCACCTGCACTTTGGTGAAGGAAAACTTGGGGAGACTAAGGAAAACAACAGAAGACATTGGCAAGCTCTGCACGTTAAAGTTTGGCAGCAATCCAGAGGTCAGTGTTCCCATGTGCTGAGGTGGTTTTCTCTGCCAGCACAGTACCCTGAGCCCTTACTGCAAAGGTGCTGAACACCACTCATTAGCCAACAGCGAAGTGAGACAGGATCACTGCTGAGAAAAGCACCCTAAGGACTAAGGGTTATTTGTTTAGCTTCGTATCTATTTCAGTTTCCGTTGCACAATACTTCACTTCTACTCATAGTACTTACTGCCTCTATATTCAACGAAAATGCAGAAAACATCCACATTCCTCAAAGTACTTCAAAAGTAAAGAAGGAGAAGGAGGAGGAGGAAGAGGAGGAGGAGGAGGAGGAGGAGGAGGAGGAGAAGGAGAAGGAGAAGGAGAAGGAGAAGGAGGAGAATGAGGAGGAGGAGGAGGAGAAGTAGAAGTTTGGGGTTCATAGGATAGTTGCCTACAGAATTATTTTCTCATGGATGCAGACATATTATTAATCTAGTATATGTTATATATTATGACTTATATATTTCATTTAAGTATTAATGATGTTTGAGAAAAACAATATTAAAACTCACATGGAAGGAGTAAAAAAATCAGAGTACAAGCACTAGTTTGATTAGAACTATGCACTTTTGATAAAGTCAGTTAGTCTCTCTGAATGTTAAATTATTTTAGTTTGTTTCTGTGTTTCACACTTCTCTCTCTGCGTGCCTCCCTCCCTTCCTCCTTCTCTCTCTCTCTCTCTCTCTCTCTCTCTCTCTCTCTCTCTCTCTGTGCAAGGACATTGCTCTAGCTATATCCCTGTCCCCACATCTTTTTTTTACATTATTTGTTTGTTTTTTGAAACAGAAACTTGATAAGTTGCTATATTTCCTAAACTGGGCTTGAAACTATAATCCTCCTGCCTCAGCCTCCCAGAGTTCTAGGATTACAGACAGGCATGTGCCACCACACCTGACTCAAGAGTGAGTTTTTAAAAATCTAGAGATCTTTATTAACCCATCTTCCACACAAGATCATCAGCTTCCCTAGAACAATAAATAGTGCCCCACACTAAAACAAGTTCCCACACATAAAACCAGTTCCCCACTTGGAATACTAGGAACCAGCCCGTAAATGTATCTTAATCAACAACCACTAAGTACAAAATGTGACTCCATCCCATGCATGATTTCTCTGCTTCCATGTCACTGTGGAAAGACTGTCTGGTATAATCCTTTTCTACTTCTTCATAAAAAAGGTGGTTACATTGAAGAGCTCAAAATAATACAATCACATAGCTCACAGGTTCCTGGATCAGAGAGTAAGACATGAACCTGTCCATGCACCAGCATCTCACCAAGTTTCCTCAGTCAAGTTGAAGGCAGAGACTTTTTGTACAGCCACATCGAGAGGTGACTGTCAGCAACCAAACTGTGGAGCCCCCTGTGCCGTCACCATTTTGCTGGGCTCCTCGCATTGGAGCAGCCCTGTCATACCTATGACAGAGGAAGGCTCTCTCCACAAGAGAGGCTCTTGCCACAAGAACCTCTCAGTGGCTGCTGGAAGGACTGTCGTCTAATTAAATAAGACTTCCGCATGATAACTGATCATTAACTGATAATGATAGCTTTTTTTCTCTGCTTTTATTTTCATATTCAGTTAGACAGCAATTTGAATAAAATAGTAACCAAAGTATAGTAGTGCGTTCTTAAATTTAGTTCTCATTTTTGACTTTTGAAATAAAACGCAATGCTTTTAAGTACCAAAATTAAATACCTACTCTGAATATTAAAGAATAAGCTGTATTAAGTTTAAGAAGTTATCCTTTTTCAAATTTTTATTAGCATATGTTTGCAGCATATAATGACCACATTCATTAAGGATCATTTTACATATATACAAAATAATTTAATTCTTTGTCTCCTTTTCCTCATCTCCTTCCAACATTTCTTCTTTTTTTGTTTGGTACCAGGGATCAAACTCACAACCTCACACTTGCCAGGCAAGCACTTGAGCCACTGAGCTAAAACCCTGGGCCCCATTTCTTCTTTATATGGTTAATCTGCTACGTGATTTTTAGAGTCACCTATGCATGTGATATGTGTACCTATGCAGTGATTTGTCGTGGGATATCTTAATGTAATACTATTAATTTTTCATTTGAATCATGCATATGTTTCTAGGATGTTAATTCATTTTATATATTTCTAAATATACACTATTTTCCCTATACATGAACATGCTTTGCCAATAATTTTACTTTTCTCAAATTACTCTATTCTAGTTTTAACATCTAAGTAAATTGGGAATTTAAGTAAAAATTGAACAAAATACAAAATAATATAGAAAAAAATCAAAGATAACACAAAAAGTGAAAAGACTGCCCTACCCACATTCATGAATGCCAAGAATTGACTTTGCTAAAATATTCGTAGTATGCACAGAAAATTAAAGATCGAATGCAATTGCCATCAAAGTAAAATGACATCATAGAGCCCAAGTAATCACTTCTTTTAATTTTTATTTTTTATTAGTAAATTTTTGCAGTACATAATGATTATACTGTACCCTTGAATTACAAACTCAATTTATTTGTGAGGATGAGTTATAAATCAAGACTAATTTTTCCTAAAAAATAGTGGAAATACCCATAATGCATTCCAAACTTGCCAAAGCACCCCACAACTAACATTTTCACAACAGAAAGGGTTGGATAATCTGCATAGTTTACCAGAAATACCAATAATTTTCCTAGTGTATTCATCAAAATGTTATAAAATATGCCTAGTTTACCAGAAAGAACAATTTCCTAGTGTACTCACCACTCAAGCTGTCATCTTTAGCTTGCAGGAAGGGAGGATGAAGTGAGAGGTAGTTGCTGTTTGGAAGCAGAGTCCCCTTCCACAAGAACATCAGGAATCTGACTCTCTAGTGTCCTTTCTGTCCTTGGGAGAGTCTGTAGCCCACTAGGGCCTGTTTCTGGCTCACTAAGTCTCAACCTTTTCATAACTAAAAACTGGTCTAAGGTTGTCTGTTTCTATGCTTAACAGTGTTCTGTAGTATAACATAATATGGTCACTAAGTAAACAATTGCAATGATTGGCTTTGTCTCTCTGTCTGCATGAGTCTCCTTTTCAAATGATTGTAGCTCTATCCATTGTTTTAGAATTTCCTTTATTTCAGAAGAACTTTGCTCCACCGATGGTTGATACTCCTCCTCCTCTTCAGAAAGCTCCTCCTCTGCCATTCTCTATTGCTCAGCTCAAAGTTGCTGAAGCTCCTCTCCAGCCAGTTCCTCTGAGTGCTCCTCCACCAGTTCCTTGCCAGTACCTCTGCCTACCTGCAAGCCTGTGGACTCTGCTATTGTGACAGTGCCGTCTACCACAGAATCAGCGAAAGGCTTGGGCTCCCATACAAAGTGGGACCACACTTTCTTCCAGGCAGATCTCAATGTCTTTAGAGAGACATTGGCCCACGCTTTTCCCACACAGGAAAGTATGCTGCAGTATTAATTCCAGAACTCTCTAAGGGTTAAATCTGTATCTGAGACCACCTGAAAGCACTTCAGGAAGATGCCTTGGTGTGTAGCTTCTTAAAAGTAGCTGTAACCTGTGGTCCACAGACTGCAGTAGAGGAGACGCGTTCAGTGGGAGGAGTCATGGGAATTCTGCAGACACTGCTTCCAAATCTCATGGGCGAGCAGGAGCACTGCCCATGAAGACTTGAGTGGTAAACTTTTGTCCTCTAGATATTTCTTAACAGTAGGACAGAAAGCCTCCCTGGTCCACACAAGTAAAAACACTCTTGCTACCCAGGATTTTGCATTAGATATCCATGTGGCCCCTCCCCTATTCATCATGAGTTTGTTTTCAGAAAACTCTAGGGGTCTCACAATGATAAACCAAGAGAAGCTTTATCTCAAGGTCACCACTCACCCAGGCACATAGCAATAAGTTTAACCAATTCCAAATAGGTTTGTGGCCAGGCATCTTCTTCTCTTCCTTGGTAATATATGTTTTCCTGGGCATTTTCTTCTACAAAAAGCCAATTTCATCACAGCTAAAAACGTGATGAGAGCACAAACCATTTCTCTGTGTCATCGTTTTGAAGTGGTACGTGTAATTTTCAGCAGTCCTTTTATCAGCAATGGCTGCTTCATCACGCCTTGTTAGACAATGAACATCAACTCTTGTTTTAAAATTGTCAAGCTACCCCTTACTGGCACTAAATGTTTTAGCATTGTCGTTCATTGATGGTTTTCCTTTACAAGCTCTATATTTATAGCCCTAGCTTTTTCACCAATTATAGACTTAGATAAGCTATAAGCTGCCATCTGCCTTTTGTTTATCCACACTGATAATAGCCTTTCTACCTTATCTAACACTGTTGATTGTGACTTACTAATTTGAGTAATGCCTTGAGCAACACTGGCTTCCTTATACAAATCTTCTCTCTGTAAGATTGTAGAGAAGGTGGATTTCAGCATGCTTTAGATGCTAGCGAGATCAGCCTCACAAATGCCACTTTCCTTTTACTCCACAAATTCCTCCTTCTTTTCAATTGTGATTGCTTTCTTTGCCTTCCCTTCCTTCCTTGGCTTCTCTTCTCACTTTTGGGGAGCCATGTGGATAGCAGTAATTAAAGCAGTTATAGAGCACTGATGCCCATCATGCCCATCTGGGCTCAGACCGATGCTCATGTACACGAACACATGCCTTCTGGCACTGTGAGTCTTCGTTTACAGTCACACAAGTGGCTGGCATTCAGGCTGTAACTCAAGATTTTGGTCGTCAGTTAAAACTAAAATTCTGGTCATAGCCCAAGTTGCTTGTAGCAGGCAAGTCACAATTCAAAGGTCCACAGAGTCAATTGACGCAATTAGGGTTAAACTCCACAGTTACGTATCAAAAGATGACATATTACCAGATTCATGGTGAAAATGATCAACATCACTAATAACTAGAGAAATGTAAATTAAAATTCTAATGAAATATTGTGCCACACCTCTCAGACCAGCCACTGCCAAAATGGTGAAAGAGAGCAAGTGTCAGCAAAGATGTGGAGAATGGAAAGCCCTAATAAACTACTGATGGAAACGTAATGCTATAGGAAAAAATTTTTATTGACTTCAAGCTCCCCTGGAATTAAGATGAAGAACTGTACCATCCAATATTCCAGCATTTCCCCTGAGCTTGTTCATTTCCTAGCAGACTCGGGTATATCACCTTAGGAGTGAGTTGCTCAGTTTTTACTCTATAAAATGTAAAACAACAAAAAAAAATCACTTCAGACATTATTTACCAATGTTAAATCATCAATTTCTGTGCAATTTTAGAATATCCTGGCCTGTCCCCCTCGCTACTTAAACTATAGCTGTCATTGTTACATTATTAATAATCATAGTGAAGAGAAAAAATATCAGCAATTTAACAGCAGCATGGTCTCGCAACTCTTGTGCATTTTACTCAGAGAGGAAATCTAGAGAAGTATGGCAAACAATTCCTATGCCAGTTTCAAAGTGAAGAATCCTGGGCCTCACTGGTGAAGCGGTTCATATAAGAACACTTAGGAAACCCATGGCACCATCAGACCTTGCCTTGCCATCATTTGACTTCAAGGTCCCTGTGCTTCCACGCCTATTGTATTGTAACGTATGACTAGTTTTCTCTTTTGTATTAATATTGGAAAGGTGCCTGGGGGGAAATGAGATGTGTAACAGCTTTTAAAAAACAACTGAAAATCTGAAGTCAGGAGGACAAACACTAGAGAATAGAGGATTCTGGGAAATGAAGGGACAGGTCGAGGAAAGGGCTCTTGGAGGCAGACAGGGAAGGACAGGTTATGTAGGCATAGAAGTGAAACTTAAGGGAATAAAGGCCTCGTGAGTCTGATTCTTCATCATTATTGTTATTCAAACAAAGAACCTCAGCTGCTTCTGGGGACCTTTGTCCTAAACCATGGACTTCTTTGAATGACTGTGTTGAATTTCACTGTAAGGACTCTTCAGGAGTAATGTTTTTATTTATTTATTTTTAAATAATTTTATTTAAAGAGGAAAAAACAAAACAAAATAGTTGTACTTTTCCTTTTTTCCTTGGAATACTGTATTGTTGCTACCCTTTATTCTGTTTTATTTTGTTTTGTTTTTTCCTCTTTAAATAAAATTATTTAAAAAAAGGAGTAATGTTTTTAAAGGAATAAATACAAAAAGAAAAAGACAATGGATAGAGCTCAGACTTGTTCATGAGATTGTTGCCTTAATAACTTGAAACTGAAGTCCCTTTTTCCTCAAGAAAGTATTCACATAACCAGAAAACAAACCACGATCTGCTACAGATCCGACATGCCAGCCGTGGTGTACCATTTCTCATTCACGAAAAACTGGCAGAGTTGGCAGGAAACAGCTAAGAAGTCAGTGGTCATTTTTAACATCAGACTCCCTACCCTGCACTTTAATGCAATTTCTAGAAGAAAGTCCTGAAGTAGATGATATTTTTTGTCCTTAAATAAGTTTGGGAAACTTTGCTCCCCAGAACATTCTAACCTGCCACCTGCTTTTATTACTGAAGTGTTGTTCAGCTCCGGACATTGAGGTAGGCTGCTGGCTGCACGTGACTTGCAGCGGCTGCGCAGTTGCCACACAGAAGATGTGCAGCAAAGCCTTCCTGCGCTCCCACCAGGCTCTTTAAACTGCAGAGCTCCAGGTGAGCAAATTGAGATTTACTCAGGAAAATGCTGCTCGGGGTTAACTAGCTCTTGACTCTGTGGAAGTAGGAATTGATCTAAGATTTTCTTAGATTAACATTTGATGAAAGTCAAATAAAGACTTCTCCAGGGCAGGGTGTACTTTTTTTTTTTTTTTTTTAGTATTGGAGATCGAATGCTATAGTCACCTTCTGGCATAAAATCTACCTCCCTATTTCCTTTTATCAGTGTTTTATTTTGCTCTTTACTGGTAATTCAGATTACTCAAATGACAGAAATCATGTGGCATTTAACCCTGTTATGTTCCATGGAGGAGGAGAGAACTAAGTTTATAAAGATTGAAGATGTGACATGTACTTGTATTAAATACCCATAATGGATGTGAACATCAAATGTCACAAACATGAACTAAAAATTATAATTATCATAAAAAGGAACCAATGTACATATTTGAAAAACGTAACTTCATCTCTATCTTTGAGATCTGAAGCTAAAATGGGAGATTTTGCACTAAAAATCTAAAGAACTGATTTGATAGCCAAGTTCCCTCACCCTTGAAGTCAGTGTCCTGCTATGGTTACAAAGTGACAATTGTATTGTGAATATTAGCAAATGTGTTCTGCAAGTCCAGAGAGGAAATATGAACACGTGTCAATAATGCTTCTCAGTGTCGGTGCAGAGTTTAGTTTCTGTGCTAGAAAACACATTCCCTTTCAAAGGATTTCCTTTTAAGTATGTCTCTTCTTTGAGGATTTGTTTTGTTTTGCTTTTTAACTTTCCTATTTCCCTGCCCAGGCAAAAGGAGCAAAGCAAAGCTTCTGACTTCAATCTCAAGCTGATAAAGAGGAAGAGGGCTTAGTAGCCAAAGGGAAACATTTGAACTTAAAAATGTGAATCCGTGAACTAACGGTGGGTCCCTTAAAATACTTCTGTTGAAATTTTCTTTGCATGGCAAATTTACTGCCCACTGGGTTAGGACTTTTTTTTTATGCCACTATATCATAGAGTCCAAAAGTCATGAGACTATCAAGCCAAGAAAATGATACATACTCGCAAGTGCAAAATCATGCATTTGCACATACCACTGCTCACCAATGGGCAGTGTGACCAAGCATTTCCTGAGGCAATAAGGTACTCTGCCTTGGTCCTTCCATTTGGTGAATGTGAGGAACACTGACAATTCAATTCAATTCAATTCAATTCAATTCAATTCAATTCAATTCAATGCTTTAAAGCTGTTAGAGACCAGGTAATGATTTTAGGAATCAATCAAGTGAGGAAAATGCAAAAATGACCAATCGAAGACATTTTTAAGGTAGAGAGTGTTCTTCATACTCATTCTGATAATCTCTTTAAATCAAGACGGGTCCCCCAAAGTGAGGCAGGCCCAGGCCACACTCCTTAGACTTTCCACTTCATTGTATGATTGCTTGCAGAAAATTGCATGGAAACACTGGATATGGAGAGAAGAATTGTAGATTTTCCAGTAACGCATTGAATTTAAAAAAATCTTAGAAAGAAAGTGGAAGAAGTCAGATCCTAATCCCTTTATTGGTAATTTCTAATTACAAAGTCATTTTTGACCATGTAGCTCTACCTAGTATCCCTCAAGTCACTCAAATGAATTATGTCAAATTTTCCTACAATCTTCTCCTTTTAATTACAAAAAATTTCCTATTACAAAACTGAATTATTCCTTTTCCATTAATGAGCCCTTGTTTTATTTGGCAAATAAAAATTAATTACTTTTGTCATCTAAATCTTGTCGAATTTGTTCCCATTTGGTCACGCCCACTTCCACCAGTTCTGCCTTATCATGTTTTTCCAGATCTGTTACAATGGGTTTAACCTGTTCCCTGTGATTCCAGCCCCCACCCTCTCAGTTTCCTACTTTGTCAGCTACATTTCCCTTAGAGCCACCTTGCCAGGGAACTCCTCCCCACAGTGTTCTCTTCTGTGATTGCCCAGGATAACATAGAGGGTGCTTCTGTGACAACCTTCACCTTTCTACATTGTCACTGAATATTTGCCCCCATTTGTGTGCTACGCTAGACCAGAGCACCTATTTAAGATTAGAGGAGTGGATTTTACATTGCTTAGAACAGATGCTATTTAGAGATTCATCTAAGGAGATGTATATTTTCCATGAACATCTACTATAGGACCCCAAAATGTAAGTTTCTTCAGGTCCTTCAGTAGGCACCCAAACTGAATGATGCTAGACCCTACCAATGCTATGTGACTTTCAATGCATATATATGCATGATAAGATATAATTTCTAAATTAATCACAATAGTGGATTCATAAACTAGTAATAGAATGATCATAACCATATACCATAATAAAATTACCAGCATCATAACTTTTATGTCTTGTAGTTATTGTGCAAAGTTAGAAAAAAAAGAAAGAAACTTTCTTGAGATTTATTTTCATAAAGTTTTGTCAAAATAAAAATCTTGAAAATCTCGAGCATAGCCTTGTATTTTCACCTTCACAATTTATATATACAGGGATTATCTTATCCAATCAACGTTCTAGGGCAAACCTCATTTCTAAAGATTATCTGCATCCTATAAACTACAAGACTTGGAGATTTTTATTATCTAGTGTTTTGAATTACAAACCCATTTACTTGATAACACTCCAAAACTCTGGGTATCTTTTTAGAATCTAGTGATTCAGTGATTTTGTCACACATTTAATTTCATCATTTACAAGAAAGTATTTACTTTTGGAAAATACGGCTCTGATACCTGAATGTCATATGCATTGCATGCATACCTGGACTATGGGAATAGCTTTTCAAGAAAAATGTTATTGTAGTTTGTATTGATGTCTGCTTACTTACGCTGTTCATAACTATTTATGTTTTTGTTGGTATTTTACGTTAGCTAACATTATTAGGGAGAAATTAGAGACAATCTCATGACTGCAAAATATTTTAAATACTTAGTTTTCTCTGTGTATTTATATGATTGAATATCGTGCTCCTCTGTTGAAGAATATTTCAGACTATTTTGACCCAAGTCTTTATTTTAAAAGATGTAGACATTTTAAAATTTTAATTTCTTTCAAGATTGCTACACATTAAGGAACAGAATTTCATCCCAGGTCACAAAGCAAAATTCTGACTTTTTTCCCCTGTATTTCTTCAAATTTGAGAGGACCAGAGATGCCACTTAGGGACTCAGAGGAGATAGGAAAGCTCAGTAAGAGCCAGCTGCATAGATGAGCCCTGGATGCAATGCAAAGGGCGGCATGACTGAGATGCCTAGTCGGTGCAGCAGCAGGATTGTATTTAGTGTGAAAAGAAAACTGACAAGAGCAGTCACAGGTGGCTGCCTTGTATGCATTGTCTGGAAAAATAAGCGACACCAAAACCTCTAAAAAAACTTGGCATTTAGAACCATAGAGAATGAGTTCAATTTTTTAATTCCAGTGTTTGCTTTTCAAACTGAGTTACAGTTGGCCAGCCCTTTGGCTACTACCGTTCTCTACTGTATATCCTTGTGATAACAATAGTAGTTGTATACACGCAGATATAAAATCCCCTCTGAATTTTATAAACTGGCTTTCTAACCAAAACCTCTTGCTAGCTTCACACTGACCCCAGCATGCATAGGTATCCGGTACGGTGGTACAAGTCTATAATCCTTGCACTCTGATTTGCTGAGGTACGAGGATCACACATTTAAGTTCAGCCTGAGCAATTTTGCAAATTTAATGAGACCCTATCTCAAAATGAAAAACAAGAAATGGGTGTGTAAAGGACCCTGAATTAAAATCCAAGTACCACAAAAACATAATCACTCATATGATTTATCTCAACTTATTTTTATGGTGTCATTTTATCCAGAGGAATTTTGTAAAAATTGTCAGCATTTAAGCATGTGATAAACCCATTTTATGGATTAGATTATCAGTACTATCAACTAGATCAGCTTCACACCACAAAATTTTCCAGATGCACCCCTTGGTTTTCACCTAACATCCACTTGTGAAGTTCACAGATTGAGGGGTCGCCAGTCTCATACAGCACTTTCATTTGGAAAATCTACAATGTGTTGCAGTTTTCATCAGAAGCATACCTCAGTTTATGTCTCCTGTATGCTCTGTGTTCAAGGAATCTGAAAATCCTTCTGTTTGCAAGTTAGATAAAACAGCTATTGCATTATCTCCCAGCACCCTCCTCCTGTGTGCTGATCAAACCACCTCAATGCAGGAAATTGTCAAACAACTGAGACTGAGTATCACATACACCGATGTGTCCATACCCATCTGCCATGGTTTATATCTGTTATCTCTGCAGTTTCTCATTGGCATCATGTGTATGTCACCTAATAAATGTATTTATGCAAATAAGAAAAGGAGAAAAAGAACATTCTTACTGAATTAAAGAGTGTTTGCTTTATTTTCTCTTTCTCAAGTATAAGATACCCAGTGACAACAGGAAGGAGATATCGAGGTTCCAAAATAACATTCAGAAGCATCAGTGAGCACACAATACTGAGCACGGGATTAGGGGGTACGAGACCTAGAGTCACATCTTGACTCCCACTTGCTCTACTCAAATGAGTGGCACCCTACAAACTGCAGTTAGGTTGTTGGTAATATCTACTTCATTGGATGTATGACTTGAAAATGTTCCATAAACCATTGAGTACTATGCAAACATTACTTATTACTGTTATGACTCTTTTATTACTTCTATAGGGAAAAGAGTGCTGGAAGTTATAGCTAAAAATTCTAGTTACTTTACAATTCTATAAACAGCATCATAATTAAGCCTAAATACTAAAATCATGTTTCATACATATTCAGGCAGGCTTATATATGTACTTGCATATATATTTATTCAGAACAAATAATATGTCCACAAAAATTGCTCACATTTGTCAATACAATGATCATTTGTACTATAAAATATCCATCAACCCACGTTTTAAAAGAACCATACTGAATAAAATCTTCTTATGTATATAATGCCTAGAAAATTGTGTTCAAGAAAATAAGCCACACACCAAAGAAACTAGCATTAAAAAGAAAAAGAAAAACTTAAAGACGATGTTAATGTCTTTCCTTATCATCCCCCAAAACCTGAGCATAGGTTAAGCATGCACTTTCTTCAGTTCACAGATTGAGGGGTGGCCAGTGTCAAAGGGCATTTTAATTTGCAACAAATTTAAATGTGATCCACTGGATTCCAGGTCCATGTATATCCAGATCAGTCTATTTTCTTTGCAAATTTGTGTCTGAAAGTCCCCTGTGTTCTCCTTGGCCTGGCTGTGGGTCAAGCAGTGTCCCAAGGTTGATACCAAGTGTTCAGAAGACATCTATATACAGTGTCCTAAGGTGACTCATCACCCAAGCTAAGAACCTTAGATACTTAAAATGCGAGTTTGGAAGATTAAACTCTGAAAAAAAATTGAAGAATCCTTTCCTCTGAACCTAATCTAGCCTCACACTTAAAAGAAAGGGAGAAAAAATAGTTCCAGCGGCCAAAGGGTGAACAGAGATACTATAGACATCAAACATCCTTACCGTTATAGGCTGCAGACATGAAGATATACTTCCTTGGACTGTGTCTTTTCTCCCAATTGTGTGGTGTCTTTGATGTCAACTTCTTTGCCTTATAATTTCTACGACTGTATCATATGTAAAATATTTTTCTTCTAAAATTCAAGGTAATGAAAATGCTACGTATATTTTTCTAAACCTTTTTTTCCTACAAGTTATTTTTCGAGTTGGATGTATTTCTTTTTTGTGTTCAAGTAGCTTTATTGTGCTACTCTTCTGAAAGACTAACAGGTGGAATTCCTACAACAGTTTTCTGAAAATTAAACTAAAGGATGTTCCTGGCATAAATGTAAATCAGTCATTATTTTTATACATTACTAAAACCATCTTGCTAACATTATGATTAACATCTTTACAACTATGTTTATAAGTGAGATTTACCTATGCTTCTCATTGATCACCAGCGTTTGCATGATTAGATAATGAGATTATCTTGGCTTCATTAAATAAATTCTGGTGAACTGCCTGTTTACCAATTCTCTGTAAGAGTTCATATAAATTTGGAATTAACTGTAATCTTGAGTGTTTCCCAAAACCTGATTGTGAATATTTCCTGAGCAAGTTTTCATTTTTTGGTGAGTTCCTTTAGCCTCTCTTTTGAGAATCATTTTATCTCTGCTATCATAGTCATGCATTTTAAGCAAAGAAAAAGCCTTAATTGTAGCCTTTCTGATTCTACAACCCCTGTTCCCTCTATTCTTTAATCTATTTCTTGTCCTGACAGTCCTTTCTCCTATGTTCCTTTCAAAGACACCACTTTTATGTAACAGTCTGAACTGATCCTTGTACAATTTTCTTTCTTAAAGACATCACAAGAACCTGCAAGAATGAATCATATTAGGGTTGATGAAATGTTGCATTGGCATTTGTAAGGAGTTGAATGCTCCCATCTTACTCAAAATATCCGTTATCCAATTCCTGAGTATCCCTTGGAGAAATGTACAGTCTCTCTTGCGAAGTCACTTGACAAGTATTCAAAAAGCATTTATTATGTCCAGGCTCGGGGCCAAGCTCTGACACAAGAAAAGCAAAATGCATGCATATCCTCCTCCCCAGAATGCCCAGAGGTTCTAAGGCTGTTTATAAGATGAACATTTCATAAGCAAACATGGGAGCAGTAAGATAAATGGAGCTGTCCTAACCAGGAGACCAAAAGAAGACAATATCTATGTACCTGGGGATGAGTAAGTGGCACTGAAAAGTTAGCGTTTATTACAGACTTTTGGCACTGTAATTGCTGAAACCTGGTCACTCCTTGGACCCCAGCAAAGCAAGTCTACTGCTTGATCTGTCTAGATCTCACCTAGTGCCTAGCACTGTAGCTGGCTCACACTAGGGCTTACGATGCTATCTTTAATCAGTAACATACGGCCTAAGTAACCATGATGTGAGGGTTTTTTCACCAGGCATGAAGAGATCAGGAGAAACAATGCATGAACAACTGCTGGGAGAGCCTGGCTGTGTCCCGCAATCACAAGATGTTATGTGTGATGGAAGGTACTGTGAGAATAGGAAAAGCTTGGGAGACAAAACTGAAGGTCCAATGGTAAAAGGTGATTGAGGATAGTGGACCATATTTTATTCTTTGCTCAGTAAGGGCCAATTATTAGGGAAGCCTTAACAGAGTCAGTAGTGAAATAACATAGGCATTAAGAACATAGGCATTAAAGTGAAGAACATAAATTGCTTTACATCCTTCTATTTTCAGACATTTTTGTATGTACTATTTTTGGAAGAATTGTTTGATTCCTTTTTTAAATCACAATCTAATGTCATGTGGAGAGAAAGCCTCAAGTTAGAATGTACTCCTGCATTTTTGTCAGACTTTTCTGTTTCTTCACTGGGTAACCTCAGATAAATACCCAAAATTACCTAAAGAATTTGAAAATTCTAAAAGGAAAGCAGTAATATTTAATTCTGTTCTCATAGGAAAGCATTGGTAAATCACACATAAAGGAACTTAAATGTTAGGCTTAATCTATTTATGGGGGTCACTCTATGTGTCTAAAGATGTAAGCATCTAAAGGTAGCATTACTATCTTGGCGTAGATCAGAATGTAGCTCAGAGGTGAAGTACCAAGGTTCAAGTCCTGATGCCGCAATTAGCATGTGGGTAGAATCAAATACTGTGTGTTTCAAGTTCTACCACTGACAAATGAAGGTTATGGTAATCAGTTATGGCATTATCATAATAGCATTAATAAATGTAAATAGAGTCTATGCATGGTATTTGATGTGAAAGTCAGCAGAGTTAAAACTCCACAAAGTCCCTCCATCAGAGCATAGGTCACCGAAATGTCACAATTCGTGTCAGGAATTATGCTGAAATGAAATAAAAAGGATTAGGATACTTCTATGTAGAACAAGAAAGCATGAATTTTCAAATGATTAGTAAACAATATTCAAAAGACAGATCAAATTTCACTAGAAGGTATCAATAAATACCACTGCAGAGAACTTGTGTCAACAGGGTGAAATTCTTGAATCTCATATTCCTGTCTCACCCCTCCACTGCTTCTCTCTCTCTCTCTCTCTGTCTCTCTCTCTCTGTTTCTCTCTGTCTCTGTCTCTCTGTCTCTCTAGCATACAAAGTTCCAAATGTACTGGACTTCACATTAGTATTGTCTCAGTTGAGAATATACTTACTCTTGTCAATGGTAAACTGGGAAGGATAAGAACCTACAATCCACAAAATTTTGTTATTTTGTTTCCAGGAAGTCCCTTATTCCACCCAGGTTAAACTGCAAGTTATGAGTCATTACTCTTGAACAAGACACCTCTTTTTTCCTTTTGACTACGCATTATCTCAAATATAAAAGGAAAAGCCTGAGTTACTGTATGTAGATAAAAGTCACTGTGTAAATAATTATTGCATGAAAGAGTGAATGATCAAACAAGTAAAATGATAAATCCCACAGCTGAGACTGAAACAATTTTTCATGTGTGGACACAGTTTGCATACAAGGTAAAAAGTATAGGTGTATTTTACCTCTTTATTTTCTGTCTTCTCCCAAAGATAATCATTTACTAAAGCATGTGGATTTAATCTTTAATAATTAGCAAAATGCTTACAAATTATCTAGCATATAGATGATATTTATTATATATTTGATGAATGAATGAAAGCATGCATAAATGAATAACTATGGGAAACAGACTTCCCAGCAATATCCATCTGGGGTAGAATGACCACTTAATAGCACTTGTAGAACTTGAGATTGTGAATGGAATCACATTACTGAACTTCCCAATAATTTGTCATTCATTCATTTACCTATATATCATACTCATTGTGAGGTTGGGGAATGGGGCATTTCTCTATAAAGTAAGGTCTGCTATAGTATCCAGAAAATAAGAGCATGATTTATTCATTGACTTCTGTTTATCCACAGCAGCATCAGTTTATTAATTAGCTGTCCTTATCACTGGAGCAAAATACTCAGCACCTATAATTTTTGAAGGAGGTGAGGCTTAATTCAACTCATAATTTCAGAAAGTTCAGTCCATCATCAACTGGCTCCAAGGAAGGATCATTCTGGAAGAAGGCAGCAAAACTACTCAGGTCATGGCAGACAGAAAACAGACAAGGAAAATAGTATAAAGAGGAAGAGATCAGGGACCAGACACATTGTACCCAAGGTCAGGCCTCCACGACCCACCCAGGCACTCCAGGATATGTTTTACTAATCCCCAGGTGGCTCCCAAGACAGTGAAGTTCATGGTAAAGTTTAGCTGTCAAATGATGTCAAGACATCTGTATATATAATATAATTGAAGCCCACAAGTCTGAGTAAGCTGTAGATTACCCAGTGAATAAGTGCCAACAGTATTTGTCACTCTATAACACATTTAAAACAAAAGGAAAGCTATAAGCTGAGAGTAGGCACCATTGATAGATCATTAGGGAATTACAAATAGCTTGTACAAATTAGTAAGGAAAGCACAAAACCCAACAGGAATATTGACAACTTGAAGAGACTTGTGATAATTATAAAACAGGATTTACAGAATACATGGAAATATCTAACAAGATTTGTCAGGTGCAAAATGCAGTTTAAGGACAAGTTTTCCTGCAATTTTTACTTTTAACCTTTACTTGATTAGTAAAGGTTAAAAATCCTGAAAATATCAGACTTGAAAAAAAAAAGTAAAACTTGGAAATTTACAAATTCAAAAGACCTTAAGTGTGTTGCTGGTAGCTACTTAGTGGATTGATTTCTTTAGAAAATAATTCTGTATTCTTCTATTATGTTGTATACTTAAATCCATAAAAGTAAAGTATTATTTATTTACACAGTATCAAGGGAATTTTTTAAATGTATTCACCAGACATCAATGAGATATAAAGTGATATCTTTAAAATTTACAAAAGCCTGGAAGGAAGCCAATATTCACAGAGCAGATGTAAATGAATGCTCTATACTGTATTTAGATAATAGTCCTAAAAATAAAGGAAGCACAATATCATACAATAATATAGATGAACTATAACAAAATGTTTACACAAGAGCATTTTGTTCCGAACTATTATAAATAATAACTATGAATCTATATGAGAATGATAGAAAATATAGGATAGTAGCTAGTAGAGGGGGAGTAAGTTATATGAATATAACTGCTAGGTGTTGGACTCACGCAAGTTTGCAACATTATTCAAAATTAACATAACTAATTTTACAATGATATTTAGAAAATAGTCCAAGAGCCGGTGATGAATTTCATGACTGCGGTGATAAAGAAAGCAATTGCACTTGGTATCTTTTATAAAAATTATCTGAAACCAAATGTTCTCCTGTCTTCAAATACTATGCTTAATAGTTACAATGCAATATTGTTCTTGAGAAAGTTTCAAATCTGTGAAAGTTCTCTTTAATTTTTTTGTGCACAAGTATAAGAGGGACAATCTAAAGGAGCAGAACAGAGTCCAGAAGGTCAAAGGCTGGTGCAACGAGCAGGAATCTGAAGACACAGCTAACACAGAACAGAGTTGGGCTCCACAGGACCCTGAGCAGAGTGGACCACTGTCTAATGTCAAAGGGAAATAGTCACAGTGCACCCCCAGGCAAGCACAGGCCAAGTGAGGCAGATGCCTCAGCGCTGGGAGAACAATCAGGATTTCAATGTCCATAGCAAACACAGAAGACGATGGTAAGTGCCGAAGACCTTTGTTAGTACACTACATAAATACTAAATGGAAACTGCATGGTCAGTTTCCTTCTGTTCTTGCTTACTCTTAGACTTTAATGGAGTCACTCATTTTTTCCACCTAATGTTCATTTTTTTCTAATATATTTTCCTCCATACAGAAGCTTTTCTAAAGCTCAAGTAAAAAATACATACACAGGCACACTTTGGAAATGCCTGATGAATGAGAGACACTGTTATTATTTTGCTCATTAAAGATATTGAGGATTAAGTAAGTATGAAGAATTTCGGAATGCTTCTGACATTATTAAGTACCCATTTACCTGTTTGCCTCTACCAGTGGATGATAGATCTTACTGGACTGAAATATTGACATTATTTATATACTTCCTACTCTTAATGCATTAGTTGTTTACATATGGTCTTTAATCATTGAAGCAATTAATGAAATAATGCAAACAACTTTACTGCTGATCGCTTTGCAAAAAGGGGGCTAATGACCATGTTTCATAGCTAGCTTCCTTACACAGAGGCCACTCCAGCTTTCTGAACAGAGAAATATCATCACACAATTCATCTTAAGAATCCTCTAGTGTTTGCCAAAGTCTAAAATAAATGCTCAAATTTCTTAACAATACTTGTGTTGTAGTCACGGGTTGTGAGGAGAACAATTAGAATCAGAACATGGAGTTTATATTATTTTATGATGGTCACCCAGAGTTAACACAAGAAAAATGCAGGAAATCTATCCACCACACCAAAGACATAGAATATTTAGCCAAGGGCCTGAATCCCACAGCCATGTCCTATATGAGTCCAGATGAAAACCTAGAGCCCATGACAATGCCTCCCATGAGTCCTGCTGGAGGTCTAGAGCCCAAGAAAAGGACTCACACTAGTCCATTTTAAGGATCCGTGCTGGGAAGGCCCAAAGGTCAGCGGTGGAAGCTAGAAAGTCTATGCCAGTGGGGTGAAGGAGCTGTGCTGGTAGGTTGAGGGTTCTATGCTAGAACTGAGGAGTCATACTCAAAACAAAGACCAGGGCTGCCCTGAAAAGCACCACAGTCATCCTCAGCGACACAGAAGTCCCAAGCTCCTCTGATGATAAGCACAGTTAAGTACATGCCAGGAAGCCAGCGTGAGGAGTTTATCCTGGAGACCAAGCAGCACATGTCTTCCCCTCCTGAGCCAGGAAGCGATGTTCCGTATAAGGACCAGAGCTCCTCCAGGAGAACCAACTGCTCAAACAGCAACAGGTAGGAGAACTCAAATCCCCCAGTGCTTCAACGCCTTCTGTCTCCTTCTCTACTTCTCTGTTTATGCTGGCAACTTTCCTCAGGTGGAACATCTACACTTAGCACTATGCCAATTTATTTCTGCTGCCATTAAGTTGACCACCAGGTTTTAATCTATAACAACTTGTAAGATACTGTCTTCAGTCTTCTTTTTAGAGGTTGTCTGTCACAAAGGCATAGAGATCTGGTGGAGTCTGGAAGTGTGGTGTGCTGTATCCAAAGTCTTGCTTTATTCCCTGGCCTTCTTTGTGCCTGGAATTTTCCTAGCTCACTCCATGCTAACCAAGGAAACCTCAGTGTACGCTAACAGCTGACGTCCTCTAATCTCCTTTCCTCCTCAGTCCAACACATGAGTTTCTGAGTCTTGTCTTCTGGCCCCAAGGCCTCTCACAGGATGTCTACTCATATGTAAGCGCTCTCACGGCCAAATAAAAGCACCTGCATCACCTATCTTCAGACCCCGAAATGCTTACAAACACAGAACATGCTGATGTGTGCTTAGTGCAATCAGGAGAAAGGAAGAACTTTGCTTTTCTGGTTGTGCTCAGGGTATATTTATGATGGAGGCTTTGGAAGCCATCTCCCTACATCTCTGCACAATGATCTCATTGGAGAAGAAGGAAAAGAAATGAACAGTGAAATTTTGAGCTCCTCAAATTTGCCCAGCACTCAAAGGCTCATTTCTTGGGTAACATTGGCTCTGTGACTCTCTGAATTTTATTATAGAGCTATTTTTCACATGTGTAATACATGGTGATTGACGTACAATCCTGAAAAATCATTTTAATATGTCAGAAAGACAATGGATTAGTGAAAATTATAATTTATAGCCATAGATGTGGCCCTGAATTAACCTAGCCAAGTCAAAACCCTGTTTAAAGGAAACCACTTGATTATTTTCCCAACAAAATCCAGGACAGTCAAAATAATGCACTTGTGTTGAATTTCAAGCTATAATATCAACTTCCTTTGATTAATATTTTGGAACATTTTTGCTGATACTTATTTGTAAATATGTGACTCTGAATTATGAAGTGTTTGGATCACCAGACACAAAAATTAGAAATGAATATATATATATATCTTTCTCTGTGTTATTTTTAAGCCTGTACTTTATTATTGTGAATTCAATTAATTCTCCTCATAAAGTTATACGGTGAACCACTAAACACCAATGTATATTTGGAGGTACAACCTTTAAGAAGGGATGTAAGATCAAACAAACTTGGGAGAGGGAGTCTGGTACTCCTTCCCTAAAGAATTCCTCTGTTACTGCACACACAGAAGAAAGGGCAGATGCCAGCCCTGGAAGAACTTTGTTCTTGGATAGTCAGCCTCCAAGGCTGTGAAAATAGTGTGTGGTATAAGTTATCCAGTCTCTGTTTTTCTTTTATGGCAGTCTTAGCAGACTAATCACTTACACACAATGGAATACAAAGTTGAAGTGTATATTGTGATATGTTTGTATTTATGCTGACAATCACAGAATCTCCTCCCCATGTGAGAAAAGAACACTTAACAACATCCCAGTAAATATCCCTCTGTCATTTCCAAAGAAAGTCCAGTCCACTCTTCTGAATTCTGTCACCATGCATTACAGTTTCCCTGTAATAGAATTCCAGATAAAGGGCATTTACAGTATGTAATGGTCTTGGTCTGAATTCATTAGCTCAAAATAATTTTCTTATGATTTTTATGTAGTAGATATCCACTGTTTTTGCTTGATTTATTAAAAATCATTAATTTCCTAAAAGAGAGGAAAAGAAAGTGCTCTAAAAGATATAACTGGATGTGTGTTTAAGTGTATAAGATAGATGTCCATATTGCTGTTTTTGTTAGAATGTTGAGCAGAACCATTAACAGGCTCAATGTTTGAATGTGTATTTTGTATGTTTTAACTTTGCAAATTGAACAACTATTTCCAATGATGACAGTATGTAACTTATCAAGTGGCTATTTCTTAGTGCTTTTGTTTTTGTTTTTGTTTTGTTGTGGTTGTTGTTGTTCTTTTTTTTTCTTTCCCCTTCAGAATTCTGTATTGTTGCTACCCTCTTTCTGTTTTGTTTGTTTGTTTTTCTTTCTCCTTCTCTTTAAATAAAAAAAAAATTTTATTTAAAGAGAACTGTAGGAGTAATAAAACCCAAAATGTTTAATTGCTACTGTAAAAAAGAGAGGAAAAGAAAGTGCTCTAAAGGATATAACTGCATGTATGTTTATGTGTGTAAGATAGATGACCATATTACTGTTTTTGTTAGATCATGGAGCAGAACTGTTAAAAGTCTCACTGTTTGAATGTCTACTTTGTATGTTTTAATTTTGTAACTTCAACAACTATTTCCAAGATGACAGTATGTAATTCATCAAGTTCTTAGTATTTTTTTGTTGTTATTTTCTTTTTTCCCTTGGAATTCTGTATTGTAGCTACCCTTTTTTCTGTTTTGTTTTGTTTTTTCTTTAAATAAAAATTTTTAAAAATCATTAATTTCCTTCCCTGAATCAATTTATTGACTTCTTTTGAAAATTTCTGAATTTGATAACATTATGCCTGTTTGTCAAAACTAATCTAGTACATTGACCTATTTGCTTATATTTATAAAAAGTTCACATCTTTTTAATTACTGAAGCTTTATACTGAATTAATTTTTTTTTACAAAGTAGTTTTGGCAGTTCTAAGTTTAGGCATGAAAATATCACTTAGGAACTACTGAAACAACTGTACTATAACTTGATTACTATCAGGTGGAATAAGGACCTACTTGAAAAGAACTTGCAGTAAAACAATACTGACTTTTCAAAATCATTCATAACGTACATTTCTATGTTTACTTAGGTCTTTAAATTGGTTTCAACAAGGTTTATGATTTATATTTAGCTCTTGGAAATTTTTCTAAGTTTATTTCTAAGCATTTGTTTTTACGTTATTAAAAATGCATATCCATGTTTTGTCTGAAATCTTCCTGCAGTGTGTCTGAACTCCAGGGTTTTGGGTGCTGTAAGGTACACAATAGATATTGTCCCATTTTTTGACAAAGCCTTCATCCTTAAATATAAATGCCTGTAAATTATTTACAGATACTCTCGTATTAGGTTAAAGTAGTCCTAATGGATTCTAAGTTTGCTAATAGTTTGGATAACATAATTTTCTCTTCTTACTTAGATGAACAAGGAGACCATCTCCTTTGTCAGTATGATGCAGTATGTTGATTTGCTTTACAATTTTAAACCAATTTCACATGCTTTAGATAAATCTGACTTGATGATAGTCCATTATCCTTTTATGTGCTGCTAGACATTGCATTTTAGTGTTTATGTGCTTGAAACTTTTTGTGTCTGCTCAAGAAGTCTGTCACTAGTTTTGTTTTATTGTAATATGCTTACTGTTTTTATTATCTCAATAATGCTGCCTAATAAAATGTGTTGGGAAGTGCCTTTTTCTCTATTTCCTGAAATAACCTCTGTAATACATTAAATACATGTGTGAATGCATTGGTGAAGCCATGCATGGCCCAAGTTTCCCATGTGCAGTGAAAATTACAAGTAATCTGTCTTTAAGGTAGAGCTATTCAAAGCTTCTCTTTATCTGAGAGACCGTTTGGGTTGTATATTTCCAAGGCATGGTTTAACCATTGTCACTTGAACAGTAGAGTGTATTGGCGTGAAGTGTTTCATAGGCGGAATTCTTTTAATGGTATTACAACTCTTAGGGATGCCTGCTTCTGAAGAGCCAAGCTGTCTTCTCTCCGCCCATTCTTAGTGAGTTTATGAGTTCAGATTGTTCCTATTGTTCCTTCCCTGTTTCCATGGACTTTCTGTGGTGTTTGCTCTTCTTGCAAAAGGCCATCTGTTCTGATCTGTGTGACTCTCTTTCTCTACCTGAAACACGATTAAACAACTCTTTCTCCTCTCTACTTACGCTTGGGAGATTAATTTTAAAGATGTCTTCTTTTTTGATCAAGTCATTTGAAGGTGTAGATATCCCAATAAGTAATACTTTAGCCACATTTCGCACTTTTGTCTTAACATTATAAACTGTCTTGTATAAAACACTATTTTGTGTTTGTTTTCTAAAAGCAGTTTATTATGTATGTTGTGTACTTAGGAATAACTTAATACTAAAAATATATGACAATACAAAAAATTTTCTTTAATCCATGGATTATTCTGAAGAATTTTCATCTATCACCAAATATTTGACTTTAAGATATTTTTAGTCATTTCTAGTCTCTTGTTTTGGTCAGGTGTCTAATGAATTTTTATGTTTGTTGAAACATACAATGTAGCAGCATATAGACTGCCACTGAAATTCTGTGACACAGGAAAATAATGTGTACTCTAATTGGGTAGTAGTCTATAAATGTCAATGAGGTGAGGTTGATTAATGGTGTTTTTTAATCATTTTATGTCTTAATGATATTTCGTCTACTGTTTTTCTCTTGTTCTAGAAGAATATATTTTTAAATCCCAAACTTTGAATTTTATTTATTAAAACATTATATATCTTTAATTCTCTCCATTTTAATGCATGTATTTTATTTTATTTTATTTTATTTATTTTTTTAAATTTTATTTAAAGAGAAAAAACAAAAAAGAAAACAACCAAACAAAACAGAGAAAGGGTAGCAACAATACAGAATTCCAAAGGCAAAAAAATTAAAGAACCG